>PVHP010000248.1:0-32815 GCA_004024765.1 Zapus hudsonius
CCATATGTGTACTAATCATACATGAAATTAATATATTAAGATTATTTATTTTACACTTGTATAAAAATTTCAATGAAACTCTTAAACTGAGTAGGACTAAGGAAAAAGACAGAGCCGAGGAAATAATGGGATAAGCATGAAATAATTGAAAGTAGCTAGAAGAATCATATCTAGAACCTGCAAATAAAGGCTTATATAAAATTACTCTAGATGTCCATGGTTGGGTGGTGTTTGTTTCCACTGGAAGGGCAGGAATGCTCCTCTACTCTCTCCACACTGGAAGACAACATTTTAGCGAGACACTTTGAGGCTAAATCTTAGCAGATTCATCACATTAAAGCTATTCACTGGTGATGGTCTGAGATAGGTGTCAGAAATCTCTCTGTAGATTCCGAGCTATAAATTATTTTAGGTCTGTGAGTCACATATTCTCTGTCACAAATATTCAACTCCACGTAAAAAGATCATGTAAGACACAGAAATTGAGACAACTGTTATGACTGCATTTATGAGCACAAGTTCAAATTTCATATCTTTTATATGCCATAAAACATTTTTTGTTTTTCATTTTTATGTAAAACTTAAAATGTAAAGATGATAGAGGTTTTGCCTAAAGAAGAGATGAATTAAACATGGGACTGTCTGCTCTCATCGACCACCAAGAAGAAAGCAAGTTCCCTCCCTAGTTAGAAAGCTGCTAACTTGCCATCACCAACTCCAATTTAGACGTGAGGCACCCTATAGCTCCGCCACAGAGAGCTGTGGGAATGATGCCTGTGGTTTGCATAATTGAAAGTTTGAGGCTACAGAGATTATAAAATTACAAGATTAATAATGTCTCATGTATTAATTTGTTGTATAATAAGGTCAAATACTCTGAAGTTTAGATATTATAGCCAGTGGAGGGAATATAGTGTGGGTTCACTGCAGATTTTAGGTCCTTTTTGTTCTAACAAGACTGAGTTCAAGAGTTCTTCAGTGACTTGACATTTTGTTCATAGGATTATTTGAGAGAGAGAGGTTATTTTGTTGTGGTCATTTGAATAATAAGCGTTGCCTATATCTTAATGTGTTTGGGATTAAGCCTCATTTTTAATCCTCAAATGGTAGAGCCTTTGCTGGAGGACAGCTGTCACTGGGGGCAAGCCTTGGGATTATAGAGAATAGCTCACTCTTTCAGCATCTGCCCAGCTCACAAAACAGGACATGGTATCCCAGATGCTTATTCTGCCATGTTTTGCCCACTATGATGAAGCCTCCCCTTGAAACTATAAAATGAAATAATCCTTTCCTTCCATAGTTTTTTGTTGTAGACAGGTCTACTTTGTAGGGATGAATAACCAATCAAACACAGTGCTCAAACACACTAACTGCCATACATTCCATCCAGCAGTATGTTAAAGATTTAAGCAGGAAGTTTAACCTTAGTTACAAAATACCTGAGGTTCTTGGGACCTACATTCACCTTCAATCACCAAGGGTCAGATGTTTTGCCCCAGCAGCAAGAAGGTAACTGCTAGAGTTGTTGTTTGCCCCCAATGTCTTTCATTTTACCCTGTTTCTTCTCTTTAAAGCCATCAACCTTCACCAGATTAAATAAAAATAGTGTTTCCTATGACTTTTTCTTTCTATTTTACTACAACATACAATTTAGTAAAACAAGCTCAGTTGTGCTAAGTGCACAAGTGAATGAATTTTGAAAAATTTGTATGCCCATGCAAAATAATTCTTTTTGTATCACACCACGAAGATCCTTTGTTTTGCAGTCATACAACCTTAAGAGGAAGCCACTAATTTGATTTACTTTATAGCATGTTTGTTTTATACTTTCCACAACTTTACATAAATAACTTCATATTGTCTCCCACGCCTCGCTTCCACTAGCATGCCAAATGTGAGACTCATTCTTCTCTTGGGTACCAACAGTTCTTCTTTATTCCTAATTAGTATTTGTTTTCATGAAGATACACTACAGTACTTTTACCCATTCACGTCCTGATTTACTAATGCTTTTTCCTTTGCTTAGAATTTGGGTTGCTAGAGTGGACTGAATTCTTCACTTTTCAACCAGTTGAGTATAGATTTACTATTAAAAATTTTAAAATATAGACATTAGTCTTCATCATTTCTAACAAAACTAGGTCAGAAAAGCTTTATATCTCTTAGATATATTTTTTTAAGTTTCTGCAATGCAATCATTAACCATCAATGAAACACATAAGATCATTGATGGTTCTGAAGATGAAGGCACTCAGTTTGAGGGTTGGCCCAGTAGCTTAAACAGTTTTGCACAAACTAGACAATTTCCATTTTTGTTCTACTTTCCTTGATATGCTGATTGTTTCTACAGTTGTGACCATATGTCTTCAAAATAGCTTCAAAAACTCCATACAAACATCTTGTTCTTATTTGCAGCAGGAGAAAAGAAGATGCGGCAAGTTATCTTCCTGGACTTTTTTTAAATAAGAAAACATCACCAAATCTCCCCTGCAGACTTCCCTTTATATTTCATTGCTCAGAACTATGTGTTGAGAGCATCTGGAAAGGAAGTAATATTCTAAGTTTAGTTTCTCTTGAAAAATCTCATTTCATCACTTGGAATTGAGTCCACTGTCAGACCAGACAAATTAAGTCCTGTTCACAGAGAGACTAGAACAAACACCAGCAACTGCGGACCTGGTAGTGTCTGCTACAATATGATCCTTGATTTCTTGGCACTACCATGTATTTCCCTCTCACATGAAATCTCTACTTTTACAACCTCACACATCTTAAAAGACCTGCAGTTCTTTCAATAGTCCCACTAGGAGAAGATATGACATAATTATTTGTTTGTATGCATGTGCTCAAAAATGTTGTATATGAACCAAAGTCTATATTGTAAATGAACTATAACCCCTCACTTGTTTCTGCAGATTGTGATGTATTATACTAACAACCGAAGGGATATTTGAGCAATGTATAGACTCCTGCTCAACTCACAGGGTCCGAGGAAGCAGACCAAACACTCTGCTTAACTTTTCCATAGTCTTAGGCTAACCATTTTTGGTAGAACTCAAAATACTATATTTAATATATACCAGCTGTAACAGGGTGACCTTGAATTTAAGATATGGTAGACTAAAAAGAAAAGCTTTTATCACAACTTCCTATATACATTTTCACCAACTCATATGGTGGACATCTGGCTGGGCCTTTGATAGCTATGTGTTAAAAATGATTTAGTGAAAATTAATTTTAAAATACTGTGTTTTTCTAGTTGTTTGTTTCCATTTGTTTTATGGAAATAAATAGAAAATAATGATTAAATATATTCTCAGATTCCCCAAATAAAAATAATTTTAAAAATATTTCATTGGCAAAATAAAGCCAAAAAGAAATAATTATTAAACATATAAGATATTCCAAGCAATAAGCTTGGTGTTTTGCACATGGCCTTTGATTTACACTTCCAAAAATATCTGTAAAATAGTTTAAAAAATATTTTCCATTAGCAGATGAGAAAATTAAAGCTCAGAGAAGTAAAGAAAATTTTTCCCAAGTCACAAATACACATACACAACCAATATGTTATTCTTACTCAGAGAGAAAATACCAAGTTTCATTTATTATTATCCAAATCAAATATCATAAACAAGGGTCAATCAACCAAATAATTCCAATCAATATAAACATTAATATTAAAAAAATCCCTATATACATTGTAGAAATGAAAAATCAGAATGTAGAAAACCTAAGTAAACTAAAATTTATATGTATATTATGCCTTCCTCTTCATCATTATTCCCACAAGTAGAAAAGTTTCTTGAATGATATTTAAGGATTGATCATTATTATTACACAAGCAGAATACATCACATAGTTTCAGAAAGGGATAACTTAAGAATCTTTGTCCATTAACTGTGTGGCTAAAGTGGATGATATATATATATGAGTCATATATAAGCAATGTGATTTTCTCTATTGCTTTTTGAATCTGTTCAAATATAAAACAAGCCTAAAACAAAAATGTCATGTATCAGGCGGGGGGGGGGGGGCAGAGAAAGCACTTGAAAGAAGAATCATCAAAGGATTTAAGCCCAGGGCATTTTATGAGACACCATGTGGCCAAGAGGAGCTATGATAAAAGAATGTACCATGAAAGTGAGTAAAAGTAAGGGGTTCAGGGTCTACGTTGAACTAACAAAGAAAGGAGATGGACTGAGTGCACAAAAATGGAAGCTACAGGCCCTTCCCACAAAGATGGGAATCAGCCACCAGAGCTTTGTGTGAAAAGGTGTGGTGATGAAATTATAAATGCTAAAAAATACACAAGAAGAGACTTACCATGGCCAGAGCAACAAAGGGGAAATAGACCTGAGTAGAAGCCTTTATTCCAAGTGCACATCCAAGGAATGGGTCTGAACAGATGGAATAGCAAGTGATCTCTAGGAGAGAAGTTAGTGCTCAAGATGTGTGTGTGTGTGTGTGTGTGTGTGTGTGTGTGTGTGTGTGTGTGTGTGTGAATATGCATGTTGTGGCACTGAATGTGAGTGTCAAAAGCATATGGAAAGCAACACATTTTCTGGAACTTGGATTTTATTTTTTGATGAAACATGAAAACATTACTAATGCTATGATGTAAGATGCCAATTCAATAAATTTAAAAGATAAATGTATTTTAATTGATAGGTTGCATTTTTATTGATATACGTGTTGTTTTGAAATATGAAAACAGTGGAGAATGGCTACATCAAGCTAATAGACATATGCATTGCCCACAAAGTGAAGAAGGAGAGAGTTTTGTGGAATTAAAACTCCCATGCCAACAGCTCTCAAGTCTTGGGTTCTTATCCAATTTAGCAAATAATTAAAAAATCAAACTCCAGAGTAGGATAAATTATGAGATTTATTTTAGAGCATTAAGATAAGGAGAAGCAAAGCAGAAAAACACCACCAAAGAATTATTACCATAATCAACATAGACAAATTGGAGAATATAATCTGAAACTCTATAAATAGAGTATTCTCACTAGGGAATGTCACATGACCATTGTCTGAGTTTGTTTTGGGCTCCATTCTGTACATTGGACTAATATTATATGACTTTAAAAACCCCACAACATTACATTGTTGGTCTTTCCACATGGAATGTCCTTATCCGTGGACTGATATGGGTAGCTTCCATGCAGAGATCATATGAGGCCAGTATCATACTAGACAAAGACACACCTACCATGAATGACATAGATTAGAGAAAATAAAAAAAATGAGGTTATATCTCTCTTAGACTATAGTCAAGTTCTTTACTACACAACCATAAACTAGTGGTGCTGGTTTATATTTCCTTTTTAATAAGGACCTCTAGTTAGTCCACTTTTCTTTACTGTAGCAACATGGAAGATGATGGACTTATGAAAAGGAAAGGTTTCTTTTGGCTTATAATTTGGAGGATTTGGTCTATAATCCAGATACTTACTGCTTTAGGGTTTGTGATAACCATAGAACGGAGAGGACCTGGGACAGCAAAACTGCTCTCCTCACTTCTTCAAACAAAATTGCAAAAGTTTAAGAGACCAAGTCCCCACTATCTCCTTTAAGAGAAGATCCTCAATAACCTAAATGCTTCCATCTGTTCCCAAATTCAAAAAGCTCCAACATCCCCTGGTGCTCAAGACCAGCATATTTAAGGAAATTTTTCATATCCCAAACAGAGCTGGAATAAAGTAGAACATTTTGCCATGGAGTCACAGTCTGGGTGCCATGTTTTGCTTATGTACTGTGAGGGTCTTTGAATGGGTACATGCTTCCTGGCATTGTTTGCTGCCTTTGTTAATTCCTTGTCTGTTTTGCCTATCATGGAAAGATAATTTTCTTCTAACACTTCATTGGCAGAAAGTGTTTCATTGTCTCAGAGAAGGAACCACTAATGATACAATATTTTTTGAGAGACTTGATAGTTTTCCCCTTATCATACTACTAAAGTCTCCCTGAAAATGGCATCTGGACTCTTTGATTTTACTTATCACATGTTACCTGAGTAGGTAAAACAGTACCTCTCAAATGTCCAATTTCTCTGGGGGGAATCTAATTCATGCTGATCCTGCTCGTCTACAGACCAGAGTTGGAACAATATTGTTAAAGCACATAAGTTTAACAGTCATCGACTCATGTCTATTTCTTGGTTGCAAGATATGATTTTCAATTACAGGCAGAGTTTTATTCACAGATATGTTCCTGTGACCTGGCAGAGCACCTAGTGAACATACATATTTGTGAATGATTGAACAGTAATGTTCTTAGCTTTGCACCACTGTTATTGAAGCCAACTAAATATTAAAATGACTTAATTTTTAATATAAGATGCATTAGTATTTAAACATGAATACCAATAATGAAAACGTCATTTTTGTGTTTTAAAATTTTTTATCATGTCTCATTGCTAAAATCTTTTCAGGAACTTGTTTCTGTTAAATTGTAATGTATGTATGTGGTGTTGGGCTTAGAATATTTTCTTTTAGTAAGTGTGAGTTGATAGCATAGTTACATGAACTATTTGGCATCTGTGTACCTTGCAGGCAAAATTAATGAAAAGGAAAAAATATAGAATGTAGGCTAATTTGAAAGTGTGATGAAAAATGTCCTCACAAATTAAATTTAGGAGTATGATTGAAAGTACAAAAATGCATTGATAGTCTTTCTGAGGATTTTCCTTCATTCTGTCTTCTGCTCATTAATCATTAAATTAATATTTACTTGGATTCTTATTGGCCTCTTTAATGCCAGATTCAAAAAATTAAGTGGAACTAAAGGCAAACTAGCTTAATATTCTCTTTTTTATGTCACATAAGTTTTTCTAACTAGCATTACTAATTTTAAGAAATTAAAAAGCCAAGTCACTTTGGGCAACTACTTATAGCAATCTCATTAGCTAAGTGAGACTTAACCTAAGTTGTGTCTGCTTTACTTATGTGATTAAGAGAACCAGAAAAGGCAAAAGTGTGGTTAAAGTAGTATCTGTATGCAGACTAGTAATGAGGAGAAATGAGCACTGGATCACTGAAAAAGGCCAAGTAAATAAAATTGATGTTACAAAGGATGGCCAAACACTGATCCATCTCCTCATGCATCCATAGAACAATATGCTGAAAATACTCACTGGATGATATTAGTGACATATAATTTTATACCTAATAGATACATTTCCAAATAGAATGAAATTCTTAATTACTGAAAATTCAGTTTTAAATTCCATATTTAGATTTTCAAATAAAAACATAGTTTAGTTACAACACAGCAGGCTTAAAATTAAAATTTAAAGTGAATCCATTGGAAAGAACCTCACTTAATAAAAGGTGGTGCACATCTTTTTGATTATTTTACATAATGGGTAAGCACGAGTCATCATCCAGCAAGGTTAAATATGAAATATCCTACATGTGTCCTACTTAAGAAGAAAATAAAATGAGTCATTTTTATTTTAGTTTTTGTCTGCTATTGCAAAAGATAATATATCCCCTACAGGGCAAAACTATTTAGAGTTGATTTTGCTAAATAATGGTAACCTCGAAAAATGAAAAACATGCTAGAATTGGTGCGGTGTTTTGTAATCTGGTCCTATACAAGCTGTAAACTAGGTGAAGCTGTTCTTTGAGGCTAGTATGCTTCTTTTTGCTGTCTAAAGAAGTATTCTTTCTATTTTGGGATTTTTCTTCTATGAACAGACTTCCAAACCTCAAAGGGTTTGATTGCTAGTCTTGTGAAGGACTTTGCACTGGTGTGTGGAGGCCTTCTCATTGGAGAAGGCGCTGTGGACCATGGCTTCTGATCTACTTACTGAGCATTCTAGTCACTCAGACTTTTAAGTCATACATGTCTATTTGCATGAAGTAGACAATCTCACCCCTGGGACCTCTTCAGTAATTTCCATTACTTTTCTAAATGGAATAGTTCAAATGTCAGAAAATGTGGTTTGTGACTGAGCAGATGACAGCCAGTGGGGAAAGACACTTCACAATTGTGAGGACATAAATTTGATCCAAGAGGAAAAAATGCCAGGTATTGTGACTCTTGCCCGTAATTCTAGTTCTGGACAGGCAGAAACAGGAGGATATGTGGGGCTCACTGTCCAGCGCAGGTGGCCAAATAGGTGAGCTCTAGGCCAAAGAGAGTCTCTGTCTCAGAAAAAAAAATGGATGATATTCCTGAGGGTGACACCTGAGGTTTTCCTCTGGCCAATACAGTCCCCTCCACACATGCACTCCCATGAGCACCACCCCAACCTAAACACACATGTACCCACATATAGAAACACATACATGAATACACATGTCACATAAATACATTTTTAAAAAGAAAGAACATATTGTAGTTTAGATGGAAAATTCCACCTTGGGGATCATTTGTTGAGCACTTGTTCCCCAATGAAGCAATATCTATTGGTGTGGCTTTTGGGCGCTGATTGAATTATGAGATTTTGAGCCTATCAGTGCTGACTTCTTAATTTGGTGAGCAGTTGGCAATTGATGCAAGTATTATAGTTACGGCTCAATGGAAGAGAATGAGTTCCCAGAACAGCCTGCATCTGCTACACCTGCTTCCATCAAGCCTGAATGGGCTGATTAAAATTCCTATCTTCACAGAGGGGTGGAATGCTGCAAGGTTCAAGCCAGATTGCCTTAGACTATCTTTAGGCCCTCAACAGCCATTTATTGCCCACTTGTGTGTCTGACCAAACATCTTGGTGATTATCAGTTACTCAGGTGTGATCCTTATTGTAACATAAGAACAGACCTCCAGTTTCCTCAAATCCCAGGACTCAGAATGCCAGTGAGCATCTGAAGCCTATGGTGGAGACTTCCCAGCTTTGCTATATCCCACCTACCTGATGGTCACTAATGTTTTTGCAAAGTTCCTTGATTAATGACTCTTCTGTAACTACAAAACCTGCATGAAATTGTTAACAAGTTGGAACGTGGAATTGGGGGTAACCTAAATGTGTGTTCCTGGGCCATGGTCACTCATATTTGGCTCCAGAATTAACTACCTCTTATGACTTTTGAGGTGAGAGCTTTGTCTTTTATAGCAACATAACCAAGAGTGATCAATGCACACCATTCATGCTCTGCCACAAAGGTTGCCTTGCCTCACCCAAAGTGATGGGACCAGACACAACAGATTGTTATCTCTGAAACTGTGAGCCAAAATGCATCTCTCCTAAATTGCTTCTCTCAATATTTTGCCACAGCAGTCTAAGTTGATTCAAACCACATTATGTTTTTACTTTAAGCCAAATTTCAAAAAGTATCAGCATATATATGGAAAAAATATTAGTTATGAAGAAGCCAAATTGCATCCTCACTACTTATGTTTACTAAGTGTGAATCTCCATGTTTCTAAACTTTTCTGACTTCTATTTATATAAATGAAAATAATATAATTTCCTTCATCACTGAATGAATGAATGAAATGTGGGATGAAGCTGGGTGTCTTGGCTCATGACAGTAATACCAGCCCTTGGGAAGCAGGAGGATTGAATATTTGACCATAACATGAGCTGTAAAATGAGTTCCAGGTGAGCCTGAGATGCAAGTGAAGGGGGGCTGAAAAAGAGAGAGGTGGAAAGAAGTATTAATTGGTCTTCAAGAAATTTTGTTATTATATGGGCTGAAGAGTTGGCTTAGTGGTTAAGACATTTGCCTGCAATGCAGAAGGACCAGAGTTCGATTTCCCCAGTGCCCATATAAAGCCAGATGCACAAGAAGGCACATGTGTCTGGAGTTCATTTGCAGTGGCTGGAGGCCCTAGCACGCCCATTCTCTCTCTCCCTCTTTCTCTCTCTCAAATAAATAAATAAAATATTTAAAAAAAGAAATTTTGTTATTATAGATAACATAGAAGAATCAAGAGGTCATTTGGCTATGTTACATAAGCCAGGCACTAAAAGGTAAATACTGTTTTATCTAATATATGTATGAGATTCAGATCAAATTTGTAAAAATAGAGAGTAGAATGGTAAGCCACAGGAGGAGGAAGTGGAAAAATTTAAGCTCAAGGGTAGAAAATGTCAGTTGGATTGGAAGAATACATTTTGAAGATTTTTTTAAAGCCAGCTAAATAGAATTAATAATATTCTAAAAAATTATTGAATAGTAAGTTTTCAAATGCTCTCACTTTATAAAAGGTAAATATTTGAGATGTGTATGTTAAATATCATTGTACTCAATAAATTAAGATAGTTGCATTTTGTCAATTTATAATTTAAAACAAAATTTCTCAAAAAAGTCATGAAAATATTGTTAAATATTTAAATGTTTATAAAACAACATTTAGTTCTTGACATGGTGAAAACCCAATTTTTTTCTTTTCCTCCTATTATTCCTAGTATAGTCTATCTTATAAGAAATAAAAAGACGTGTTTTTTGCATTTTATAATAACATAATACCTATAACTCAATTTCATATTTCTCTTTTTATGATTTTCTTCTGCGGCCTAAATACCATTTCTTTTTGCAATTCCTCCGAGCCCTATGCTGTCCTATTTATTTCATATGCATGCAATTGGTATCTATAAATAGGGACAATTCTCTTCAGATGCATAATATAAAAAATTTCAAATTCTAGAATTACCTATGTCCTTTGTAACCTTTGCTGTCTCACCTCCCTGAGCATCTGTATTCTGTTTCATAGCACCATATTGTTGTCTGAAATATTTTCTCAGCTAATTTAATTACTTGGCCAATTGTAAGTCTCTCCTTCTCACTTGAATTTAAATTAAATTACAAGAATGGTATTGTGATAGTTTGAATGGATGTCCCCCAAAAGATTCAGGAGTTTGGTTAAAGTTTGGAACTTCTCACATTGTGTATCTCAAAAATTTGTATCTCAGTTAACCTATACTGATCTCACTCTCCAATGGAGACTCTGTATCTTTCAGAATGCAGCGAGAGAGATGTGGCTCATCCAACCTTACCAACCAACTGCAGGCCGATAGCTGACATCCTGACAAGAGATGAGCCACCCCAGACATACAGTGGAGGATCCATATGGAACCCCAAAGAGAATGATGGGATGAACAAGTGACCCATAGCCACAGCCAATCAGCCAACAAAGTATAAGCCAAATGAGACAGACACCAATGATTTTCGACAAAACCTAAATCAGAAGTATAGAGACCCCTAAGTACTCAACAATAAAGCAGCCTTAATACTCACACACCACGACTCAGGGAACTGAGCAGAAGAGGGGGTGGAAAGACTGTGAGAGCCTTGGTGGGGGAGAATGTCCAGAGACACGGCCCCCCTCAGTAACAACACACTAGGGCAAGCCCTTGAGGCCCCCTTCCTAAGGACATCTATTCTATCTAGAAGGGCTCCATTCTCATCTTCTAACCAATCCAAAAGGCCCCACATGCTGCACCCTGACCTGAAGGGTAAGTATGTCAACCTTTGCAGAACATTTACTATATAATAGATATTCTCATATTCCCTCTACTCTTCAGAAATAAGGAAATAAAAATAATCAAATATAATTTTCCATCAAATTAAACACAAAAATTCTAAAATAATGAATTTTAGCATTCGTGTGAGCACAGAGAACTGCATATGGGTGATATCATGTTGAGAGTAGAAAGGGTAATTGGATGGCAAGGCTGTTTGAGATTCAAATGTCCCCCACAGTGTCAAGTGTCTGTGATTAAGCCTCATACTTCCTCGTAGGCTGTGGGGCCTCTTGGATGTAGAACCTTGTGGGAGGGTGTGTTGCTGGGGGTAGGTCGTGGATTATGAATCCAGCCTCATGTGGTGTTAGGAGTTCACTCTTTCTACTTCCTCCTTGCTGCTGTAGAGATGTGCACCTACCTGCTGCTCCTGATATGTTTTCCTCACCTTGATGAAACTTCCCAGCAAAGAGAGGTTAACTCGACAGAAGGTAGAAGGCCCTATCTGTCTATCACCTATCTATGCAGGCATGTACCATACCAGTCATTTCTATGAATCTATTTAAAGAAAGATGTACTTGTACATGCCATTGTATATGTATAAGGATGACACTTTCAGAATGGCTTTAATAGCAAAAAAAGTTAAAGTATCATATATATTCGTGAAGTCGGTATGTTATTTAATAAATTTAGTACATACAAAATAAACAAACTAGCTGGGCGTGGTGGCACAAGCCTTTATTCTCAGCACTTGGGAAGCAGAGGTAAGAGAATTGCTGTGAGTTAGATGCCAGCCTGAGAATATGTAGTGAATTCCAAGTCAACCTGGTCTAGAAAGAGACCCTACCTTAAAATGCAAACAAACAAACTGGACAACTGTGTGAAGATCCATATCTACATATGAGGTATATGTTAGATATACAGTTATAAAAATAATATTGAAACAATGCACATAATATAATTATGATTTCTGACTTCTAGGTGCATTTGTGTTCATAACAGAGAACTTGAACATTCAACAGAATTCTGATGTAACCTTAGAATGGAGGGGCCAAAAAGAATTTTACCAGTTTGAGCTATTGCTTAAATCTTTTCCAACACAGATGCATCAATTTATTTTTATATGAATAAAAAAGAGTAGCAAACATAAATCAAACCCATTACAATCTGGTTATGCTAGGATTAAAAGATAATAATTTAGAGAAATAAATTGCTGTGCATTATTTAAAAATATTATAGTGACATAGAAGCTGTTATGAAATACAGTGCTTTTGGTAAAATTAATTAAAATGTGGGCTATCTTGTCTGTCTCATTGAGTTCAAATCTAAGACAATTCTGTATATTTGTCCAGGATTTGTATATATAATAATCCCTACTTTTATGTCATCTTAAAAACAATAATAGGTGATGGACATAATATGTTTATTGTATACTTTGAGAAAATTATTTAAATTAGTATTCATTATTATTGTTCAGTAGAAATTGAAGTTAGGAACCTAAATCAAGAGGCTTTGCTTAACCATCTTCAGATACATATTTAAAAATATCTATTTAATTAAATAATGAATTTGAGAAAGAGAGGAAGAAGGAAAGAGAGAGAAAGAGAGAGAGAGAGAGAGAGAGAGAGAGAGAGAGAGAGAAAATGCAGAAACTCCAGGTAAATGTGCCACTTTGTGCATCTGGATTTTCATAGATATTACTAGCAAATGCAAATGGAACCTAGGCTGTCAGGCTTTGTAAGCAAGCACCTTTAATCACTGAGGCATCTCTCCAACCCCATCTTGAGATGCATTTTAAGAATATTTTTAAAGTCTACTACTATGATGGAATTAGAGTCTATTTCTGTGGGCACCATCTGGCAAGTGGGGCCGAGAATGGAAAGGGAGAGTGTCTATGTCTGTGAAAAAGCAATCAGTCTGGTAGCTCCCGGTCCCGGCCACAGAATCCTTCTTTCACTGAGATGACCAAAGTGACCCATGAGGTCCCCAATACATGACAGGATTCTGTCAAAGATCTTGATTACCAACCGGAGGCAATCCTATTGCTGATGAACCACAGAAAGCCATCTATCAACACTGAGAGACCCTTTGAGGTCCATAATGGTAGTTAGTGCAGAGCTGGAAGGCCCTTCATAAGCTGCCAGGGGAAACTGGTCAACGTCAGCTGGAATAAACAGAGACCACTGTCATGAAATGCAGTCGGCCACCTTGAGTAGGCTGAACACACTGCCTACTGGGAGAGAACAGCAAACCATGAAGGGAGCACTTGTGCAATGGAGGCACCAAAGCCTGGGGGAGGCAATCAACAGCTGACAATTTGGCCAAGAAATTCACTCAGTGAAGGGGAGTCCTTGACTGGAACTGGGATTTCAGGGTAAATTACATAAGGAACCAAAATCTTGGGACCCCCAAAGAGAAACTCACTTTACAAGTGATTTACAAATGCTACCAACAATAAAATCTAGCCAACTCAGGAAAGTGTATCTCAATTAAGCTATACTGATCTAACTCTCCGATGGAGATACTGTTTGTATTTTTCAGAAGGCGCCTAGAGAGCTGTGGCTCTTCCAACCCTACCAATGAGCCACAGGCCAATGGCTATCTTCCTGGCAAGAGATGAGCCACCCCAGACCTATCATGGAGGACCCACAGGCAGTGATGGGATAAGCAAGGGACCTATAACCACAGCCTATCAGTCAACCCAGGATGAACCAGCGAAACAGACACCAACGATTTTAAACACAACCTCAAGGAGAAGTACAGAGGCCCCCTAAGGCCTCAACAACAAAGCAGCCTTAATACCCTCCATGACTCAGGGAACTGAGGGGAAGAGGGGGCAGAAAGATTGTAAGACACATGGTGGGGGAGAATATCCAGAGACATTGCCCCCCTCAGGAACAACATGCAAAGGAGGGTGGAACCAGGTTGACTCCTAGGCTGTTCACAACCCCCTACCTCATGGACTGATCCAGACTGCCCACGGAAGAGGATATCCTACTGACTGGGGACAGGGAAGAGGGAAATAGGGGAACTGGAGACATCAACACATTATTCCCTTATTAAGTGTATCTAATTATGGATAATAATAAAAAATATTTTTAAAATCAGAAATTCAAGTTGTTTCATAGTAGGTCAATAACTGTACATAGATAGTGGCTTTGTGACATCTATATATTAAATATGAGGAGCTGTGAATTCTTCCCCACACCCCACCCCAAATACACCTAAACTGCTCTTTAGACATTTGGCAATTCTTTCTACAACAAACAGTAAATGATAGTGAAAAGTCTAAATATGAGACCATTGACTTTACCACAGAATAAAATTTGTCATTTTCCCATATATCATAATATTATTTATAATGCAGATATACTAGAGAGAAGCCAGTGCTTGGCCATCAAAACAGTCCTCATTATCAGTCTGTATTTGCTTTCCAGCCTGATGTGGAAAGCAGATATACCCCAACTAAAACCTAAAGCAGCCTCCCCCATCTGCCCTGCTGCTCCCAGAAGCCCTGTTCAAAATGTACTTTACAAAGCACGATCCCCATCAGCCAGAAAATACATTTTTGGAAAGGTCTATATGGATAAAGTTTAACAAAGAACCTATGAATCTATTTTTTTTTACTCAGAAAGATAAAAAATAAAGCATAACTATAATAAATACAGAAAGAAAGATGGCAGGGACTTCAGACCAGATCAAGAACTTGTATTTTACTGACAACTTGGGCAAAAAGCCTATGGCTAGGGAGGCCTGGGGAGGGGGGGTGGCAGATCTAAGAGCACAGTAATGACAACAAAGACAAAAAATGACAGGTCTGGAGAGATGGCTCAATGGTTAAAGGTGTTAGTCTGCAAATCCCAAAGACCTGGGTCCGACTCCCCAGCACACGCATAAAGCCAGATGCAAAAAAGATCACAAACATTCGCAGGGACAAGAGACACTGGTGTGCTCCAGCCCACACATTTATAAATAAACAAATAAGTAAAACAAAGCACAACAAAAAATTATTTTGTCACATAGTAATCTGAAAGGCTTAATGATGGAAAATTCCCAAAATATACTGTGCTCTATGTGCAGGAGGTTTAATGCAAATTTTATATCACTTGAATTTTAAGAACTAGCCTGTGTGAAGATCATCTTGCTGGCAGTTAAAATCTTTGTTTACTGTTACCCCTTTGATTAATGGAAAGAATTTTAATGTAATTAAAAATCAAAAAATGTGTACATATGGTCATTTCATTTCCTTCAGCGTAGTCTCCTAAGTCATTTTTAAACATATTTTTATTGATAAACTTAGAGCCTTTTAATTAATGTTTGGAAGTAGGAAACCACAAGAGACCCCTCCAAATATGTTAAATTCTGGTAGGAGAAAATAATCGTATTTATTTGCATTATTTTTTTCTGGACTAGAAAAATTTGGAAATGTGTATCGGTGGACAAGCACAGAATGCTTGTGAAGCCCTTATTTTCCTCCACAGTAGCTTCTGCCTAAGATAATGACTATATGTATGCATCATAGGTTTAATACATTAAGGATATTAAAGATAATCTATTTTTATTTATTCATACTGAATTTACTTCCCAAGAGCTTGAGTTACTTGAAAAGCTGGCAAGTTTATAATTTTGAGATATTTATGTATGTTTATATTTCAGATTTTTTTTGTTTGTTTTTTCGAGGTAAGGGGTTGCTCTAGTCTATGCTGACCTGGAATTCACTATGTAGTCTCAGGTTGGCTTTGAACTCATGGCAATCTCCTATCTCTGCCTTCAGAGTGCTGGGATTAATGGGGTGCGCCACCATGCCCAGATTTTTTTATTAATATTTATTATCCATAATGAGTTACATTATTTAGTGGGCAAACCATGCGTTGTTATCCCGACTTCCCCAATTCTCCCCCTCCCCATACCTGATCAGTTGTATATCCTCCTCCGTGGGCTGTCTGTATTAGTCCTTGTGGCAAGGGATCCTGTATATCTTAGTACTCATCTCGGTCTTCCTTACCCAAGTGTGTTGTTACTGATGGGTGCCAGAACAATGTTATTTGAAAATATATTGTATAATGTCAATGAAAAAATGATGATTGAGTATTGTTGGTTTATATTTGTTATAACTATCCATTTAATGACATTTTAAAAGTAGTTTCCTGCACTGTCTATAGTTTCTAATGCATAAAGTTAACATACTCAACATTAACACATGTTAGGTATTTGATAAGGATACTAAACTATAGTACACTTTTAAGCTGAATTTAGTTATTCTTTTATTTTTAGTTAATTTTTATTATAATTTTCATGCTAAAATATTGTTTCCATCACCTGAGAAAATGGAATTGATCTTTTCTTTTATTTTAGTGCTTGACCCTGTCTCCTTTATACAAGTGAATACTGCTCTCACAATTTAAATTAAGGATCCAGATTTTCAAGGAAATTTTGTATTGTACAAAATGAGTTATTTTCCAATCCCAAAATGAGGTTAGAATGGTAGAGTCAAGGACCTCTCAACTTTTGAGTTATTGCACCCAGGAACACTCCCGTGAAGGGCCTTAACTGGCAGCACAGGGAGTGAGTTTGTCCTCTAACTTGCTTACAAGTCCAAGGCCACAGATGACTGTGGAAAGCCAGCGCTGAGCACGGGCATCAGTATGATGTGCTCTGTGTGGCCTGGATCTCTAAATAAGACAGGCTGTCACATTCTAGGGCTTTTCTTCTGTCAACCAAGGTAGAGAACCAACCCTGCAGCACTCAAACCTCCACACGAGAAAAACCCACGGTAGTGTAATAAGCCTTGTGTTCTCAGGAGAATTACGCGTGTAGCAGCTAGAAGCATCTCTTCCACAACCTGATCCAAACGAAATCTTGTTCCAGGACATCACTATCAAAATAAAGGCCCATTCGGGAAATCTAGATCTTAATGGACAAAATTGCAAAATCTCCAGAAATGGGCTTCTTAAATATTTCTAAATACAAGCAAGAAATAAGTGTCACTTGTCTTTCAGTCATGTAATGGGAGGAAAGAATGTCATATTGTGAAATTCAACAATGTTATCATGATTTTATTAATAGAAAATTTCAATTTACCAAAAATGGCATTTTATTTATACAAATATTGTCTTTATTTTTTATTACTTAAAGTTATTTAATATTCCTTTTTTTTTTTTTTTTTTTTTTTTTTACAACTGATAATCCTTGAAGTGGAAAACTCATGGTTTTGAAAGGATTGATGAATTACGGCTATTTGGTGCCACCTAGTGGTGAAGGGCTTTTGAAATCTGTTTACTTTTCTTCTTGCCTTTAGAAAATTTATTGCCAAATATAATTTACAAATGATTGAACTGTGGTCTAAAAGTGATAAAAATTAAGACAAAACTCACCTTGCAGTCATAGACATAAACGGAGGTAGGGTTTCACACTCAACATGGATGTGACCCTTAGTTTGACTGATAGAATGCTTTACGTATAAAGGGCTGATTTTAGACTTATGGTTATAGACTTATTCTATTATTACTTTTCTCCTTGGTTGATTGCTTTCAAAAGTCAAGGATAGAGATATAAGATTAACAATCAGAGATAATGTGCCATATCATGATAATTATTAATTACAGTGTTATCAACATCATAGTAGACCAATTAATGTCATTCTACAGGCAGAATAAAAATAACAGGTGATTATATATATATAATATATATATATATATATATATATATTTTATATATATATAATTTTTAGGAGTTCAAGCTACTCTTTTCACAAATCAGAAATCGTGTGCATTCCGAATTTAGAGGCCGAGTTGTCTAGCCTCCTTATCAGGCATCTTTTCTTCTTTCCTTTCTTCTCCCACTCCCTCTCTTCTTTCCTTTCAATCTGTCCTCTCAAGGCTTTCTCAAAGAAGTGTTTGACGGAGAAGGTGGCTTTCCAGGAATGCAGTTAATTGGACTGGAGTCCATTCTCAGGAGACTGGAACTAATCTGATTTTTCCATTAACTTGCATGGGGTCAAGAGAGAAGAAATCAGAGGAATAATCCAAAGTGCAAGGCGAGAAAGAATAGGATGATCTCACACTTCCAGTGCCAGGCTCTTACCTTGTGTCCTTCTACACTTCCCTCTTCATTCATCTCATTCAAGAGCTACCTGACAAACATGGTTTGCCGCCTTATAGAGGTGTTGAATGTGGACTGCGTGGGAATACTGGTATTGCACACAGGTACCCCAAAGCCCTGTGCTGGCTAGGTTTGTGTCAGGGAGAGTTAGAGTTCTGGAGAAGCAAAAACAGCGGAAGACTTGTCTTGTCTAGAAAAACCTAAAGACTAGGGAGTGAAGAAAAGAGACTTGCCGGGCTGGAGGGCAGTGAGGTTGGGAAGCCAAGCCAATACCCTCCATTTTGAAATTACTGCTGGGGGCCCTGATGGGACAGAGGATGAAGTACTATATGCTCTGTCCAGACCCCATGCAAGGCAGAAGATGTTATGTACCTCGAAAGAAGCAGAAAAGAGTGCTAGGTGTGCAAAATGACCTGGCCTCTCATAAAGATCTGAACTGAAGACCAAAGCTGGGCGGAGCCCTTTCCTGCCCTCCTGATTCTCTGTACAATGCCAAGTGTGCCATGCTGCCCTGGGATGATTCCAGGAAGCGCTGAGGATGAGTCTTTAGACGTTAAGGAGAATATGGTCTAGGAAATGGAAATGAATGTATACACAAGCACAATTTCTTGTACTCATCCTTGCATAGGCTGAGAGAACACTATACAGTTCTAAGATATATACATTTCGTTGATATGTCACCCTAAGTAATGTTTATATTATTTTTTCAAGCACATTAAAACACAATTTTTCTCTACTTTAGGGGTATCTCAAAAATTAGTGTTTCAGCATATCCCAAGTGCTCATTAAAACCAATTTGAATACACTGTTTCCCCAGAGTTGGGGCTCAGAGGAAAGGTTGTAAGAGAAGTCTCCCAGATTTTATTTTTTTGTAAAGAGCCTAAAAACAACACACTAAGAGTAGCCATTTAAAAAAATCACTCGGTGATTAAGTCCTTAAGTCAGTCTTCACTATTTAAACCTCTTGGTTTATAGTTTATCCAGAGACCTTTCTATTTAAGAAAACTGATTAACTAACTTTATTTATTGTATGATGAGGCTGCTTGAGGATGGCTATATAATTAATAGTCCACATAATAGTTATAGACCAAAAATGTTTTCTATACTAGGGAATCACAATTTAAAATAAACCGAGGAGATGTTTTCTCATCAGTTGTTATCTATGGATGATCTTTTACCTATCACCGATTTTTGTCCCAACATCAGGATGCAGGCTAAGGAATAAGGTTGTCACTGTGCTTCTATCTCTTTCTACCACTTAATGGTGCACACATGCTTCAGCTGATGGAAGCAGAGATCAAGCTGGAACTGAGATGGAAACTTACTTCTTGGAGGCATGATTTCTATGCAAGCTGCTGGAGGGGAAGAGGCATTGTTATCCTAGCCAGCTGTGGACCCTGTCTGTGTACTTCACCACCAGCCTTCAGGGCAGGTTGTGTCCACCAAGACAATACTGGCAGGACTTGAGGACCACTTTGAAGCAGGAAAATCACCCCTGGGACTGGAAATCTGGCCAATAGTCTCCTAGGGGAGAATGCAATACTGTGGGTATGTTAACAGGGCAGCATATTCTAAATAT
Source organism: Zapus hudsonius (assembly GCA_004024765.1). Classification (NCBI taxonomy): domain Eukaryota; kingdom Metazoa; phylum Chordata; class Mammalia; order Rodentia; family Dipodidae; genus Zapus; species Zapus hudsonius. Next base: position 20,097 of record PVHP010000248.1, read on the forward strand.
GTGTGTTTCTTCCTATAGAATGTTGCTGCGGAACTTCAAGGACAGAACTGCCTATCTGCCAAGGGCAGAGGTGATTACGGAGATTCACTAAGGTACTAAGATTAAGCAACTAGCTTGTGCTCAGCCCCAAACACTGCATCAACATCACACCCTCCAAGGCTCAGGCAACATCACAGAAGGGGATGAATGTAAGGGCAGGCAGAGGGAAGCGGGGTTATAGAATGCATCTTCTGAATAGCACAAGTCTGTTAGGCTCTGGAATTCACAGTGTATGTGGTTTCCTGCACATGCATTGCCCTGTCCCAATTCCATCATGGCTGAGACCTCACCCCTCACCTCCCATAGAAAAGAGAGGAAATATGACTTCTGGGAGAGGGGAAGTCATGTCCTTCAGTGGGACAGCCACTGGAGGCTTCCCACCTGTGATCATGCAATTCATCCTAATTTAAATCAGGGGGATTTCGTGGGAAGAAGGTTTTAGTGGGAAGGGAAAGGGGAAGAGTGAGGACAGTTAAAGCATAAAAATGCCCAACATACAAGTATGAAATTAAAGTAAAGAAAATGAGGAAAAAATGGTATTCCAAAAGGTTTGTGGTTTCTGCTGGGTGAATCATTACTTGTTGCTGAATATCAGCACATGTAACCTAATTTTTTCATCACAATTTACTAATTTAAGACAATATTTTTTCAAGAGGGAGTATGTTATGAAGTAAAAAGGGATCCAATCCATTCCCAGGCCTCATAATTGCTCATTGCTAGAGAGATGAATTTATCCCCAAAACAGCATGCAATGTTGTTGCATGCAATGTAAAACAATAGATACAGATCTATTTTGAGTTCCCTGCCTGTTGCAGGTGTTGGGTGTCTCAGCCTATGATCAAGGGGGAAGATCAGTGCTGCTGATCTAAATGGACCCAAGAGCCTCTGCAAAACATGAGGGTTAATACAGAGCAGGGATGACAAATTTTGTTTGATCTCAGCTCATCTTTCAAGTCTTTGCTTCCAATGAAACCAACTGGGTCTTCACACATTTGTTGGTGATGCCTGTTGTGGTCTGATTGTTTACTGTCCTGTAAAAGTTCACATGTGAAATCCTAGACAAGTGTTAAGAGTTTGTGACTCTAGAAGGTTTGATAAATTCATGAGACCTCAGAGTTCATGGATGAGGTTAGGACCCTTATAAAGAAAAAGACAGAAGTGAGATGCTTTGGTTTTCTGCCATGTGAGTACACAGCAACAATGTACCATAGGTAGAGCAGAAAATTAGCCTTGACTGGACACCATATCTGCTGATGTCTTGACCTTTGAATTCCCAGCTTCTTAAACTATAAAAAAATAATTCTGCTATTGGAAAATCAGCCACTCAAAGGTATTTTGTTACAGAATGCTGAATGAACTAAGACATTGCCCAATGAAAGTCTGCTGTATTAAATTGAATGTAGAAACTCCAAAAAACTCCACACCTGTACTAAGGTGGCTAGATGATACCAGAGTTCTGTGAGTCTGCTTATGGATTCCAGTGCTCACTCAAGAAACCATGTGATAGTATACTTCAGGTTTCCCTCATTTTACTGAGAACATAACTTCTGTTTAACCACAGTCAAGCACTGCAAAGATAAAATACCCCAATTGAGCATGAGCAAGGCTTCAAATATAACTTCCTACATATCAGGCAGGAGTGATACACAGGGTCATCTCAGTGCTTAGCCAGAGCACAAAGGCAAACTGAGGTATTGGAAGTTCTCTGAAGGACACAGTGAACACAGCTGAAATTTGGAATTGAACTGAGACAGAATGGGAGAAAAGCAATCTAAGCTATGGAACCTAACCGAGAGAATAAGACATCACATACTGTAAGAAAGCTAATACAGATGATAAATGATATAATAGGAAAGGGAAACTCTCAAATCTTGTAAATTTTACTTTATTTACAATGTGGAAGATGTTGCTCTTACACAGAAAATCATGAAGCCAAGAGGAAGGGTTAACAGAAAAACAATCTGGCACCTAGAATGAATTATATTTGAGGTGCCAGCAGGATATTTATTTGATTACAAAAAAAAGCAACTAAATATGTAGATAGAAGACTCCAAATAGGGGGCTGGAGAGATGGCTCTGTGGTTAAATCATTTGCTTGCAAAGCGTAACGATCTAGGTTCAGTTTCCCAGTACCAATGTAAAGCCAGATATGCACAGGGTGGCACATGCATCTGGAGTTCTTTTGCAGTGGCTGGAGGCCCTGGTGTGTCCATTCTCATTCTTATTCTCATTTTCTCTTTCACTCCTCTCTGTCTCTGTGTGCAAATAAATAAATAAATAAAAATATTTTTACAAAAAGACCCCAAATGTATGTCAGTGTATCAGATATGTATTTGGAGAATATGAGCATATAAACTGGAGTTGAAAACACGGGAGAAGATGATGTCATTAGAGGTTTTGAATGAAAAGAAAAGTGGGCTAAATCATGACCCAAAACTAGGAGAGTGTCTGGAAGTGCAACTCCCATGATCACCTTGGCCTTAGATAGGTTGGACTTGATCTCTATTCACTCTGATTTTCTGCTGACTTCATCTTCTTTCTTTAATTTTGTTTATTGATAGCTTCCATAATCATAGATTGTAAACCATTCTGATTCTTTCCCCACCATACCCCATATCTCTTGCCCTTCTCAATTAGTCTGTTTGGTTTCAATGCCATCTCTTCATCCCATAATGTGTAGGTATTATCAGGCACTGTGAAATCATGAATAACAAGGCCAGTTTGTGTCTGGAAGACTGCCTTGTAAGCAGTTCTACCCTTCCTTTGGCTCTTAGAATCTTTCTGTCACCTCTTATGAAATAGACCCTGAACCTCAGGAAGTGTGATAGAGATGTCCTAATGCTGAATACTCCACTGTTTTTTTTTTTTCCCAACACTATGGTATCTTTTGCGTTATCCCAAGTGTTCATCACCATCTGAAAAAGAGAAGCTTCTCAAGCCAAAATTGAGAGTAGCATTATTATTTGGGTAGGCTCATTTTTTAAAGTGCTTGTAAGGCAGTTTGTTTGGCATAATATATGCATTTCGTCAGGCAACTTCAGGTGTTACTCCCCTAGGGCTCATGATCTCCCCCATTGGAGGGTTTTTACTAGGTCTTCAGAACTCCCTTGGAGCATGTCTCCAGTACACTTAGAGAGCAGTTGGTTTCCCTCACAATAGACGTGCCACTATTACCCCAGTTGGCACATTTGTCCTGGCTGGCCAGTCTTACTGCTTATAAGGTTCACTGCTATTTCACTGTTGATGACTTCTCTCTCCCACAGGGCTGCATACAGCCATAGCTTTTTTTCCAGCTTTCTGTCAGCTGGTTAACAGGGAGGAGGTTTCCAGCTCAGCTCCAGGTTGATTTCTCAGTGATCTGCAGCCTGAGCATATATGGTCTTTAGCAATAGGGTCTTACCATCTCATTCTGGTGGGCACCCAAGAATCTTGGCAACGGCCTGTAATGTATTGGGGGCTTCAGGAACCTCCCTAGCCAACAACTCACTGGAAGGTATCCCATCCCCGGCACTGGAGTTTTTCTAGTAACAATCTACTGTTACTGACTGTGCCATTATTTGAGGGAGAACATGTGGCATTTGGCTTCTTGGGCCTGAGTTACCTCAGTATGATTCTTTCCAGATCCATCCATTTCCTAGCAAACTTCATTATTTCATTTTTCTTTACAGCTGAAGAGTACTCCATTGTATAAGTAAACCACACCTTCATTATCCACTCATCAGTCGAGGGACATCTAGGTTGGTTCCATTTCCTAGAGATTGTAAATAGAGCCCCAATAAACATGGAAGAGCAAGTATCTTTAGGGTAGTGACTAGAGTCGTTAGGATATATGCCAAGGAGAGGTATAGCTGGGTTATATGGTAAGTCTATTTTCAGCTGTCTCAGGAATCTCCCCACTGCTTTCCACAATGGCTGTACCAGTTTATATTCCCACCAACAGTGTAGAAGAGTTTCTATTTCTCCCCATCCTCACCAGCATTGATTGTCATTTGTTTTCTTGATGGTGCCTATTGGCTTCTTCTGATGCCAAGGCCTCCTGTCACTGCTTTTGTTCTGATCTGGAAGAATCTGCCTCCTTCCACTCCTTTCTTAGAACTGATACAAATTTCTGTCTTCTATTCAAACCTCTGGCCCACTCTGCTATACCTGTGTGCTTCTAGGCTCCAGGTTTCACAGGGAATGATGCCTGATGGAGCAAAGTGGTTTGTAAACTTCTTTTGCTTCTGTAAGAGCAATGTTTCCATGAGTTCTATTTGACAAGATGTGATTTGGAGCTGTTCAAATTAAACCCAGTGTGTGTCCCAGAAAGCTCTGTTCAGACCCACTCCTCTCAGTGTGACAGGCCTGTAGACATTTCCTTAGGGCTCTGGGGCTTCAGGAACACATTAGAAAATCCTCTTTTAGAGTTAATAGTATACGCTTCATGAAAACAGGGTTTATACCATGATTCTATAGCTTATTGTCCATTTGTCTTTGGACATATTATTTTGTTTTTCAAAGCCTTATATTTAGTAATAAAATAGAATTACTTCATGGGTTGGATTCAGATGAGGTAATGAGTCAGTGCCATAGCACAAGGGGCATGGGAGTCTCAATAAATGTTTCTTTTCTTGTTTTAGCCATATCTAAGCAAGGATGGACAATTTATGGTGTCAAAATAAAAGCACAGGGCCTTACAGTGGGAAAGGGTTCAGATCTAGTCAGCCTAATCTCCCTAGGGAGCTCCTTCCAAAATATCTACATCAGATGGACATTTCAGGCTGTCTCGTAATTGGCTGGAGGTGAAAGGCTCATCTTCTCTTTCTCTCTCTCTCCCTAACTCCCTCTCTTTCTCAAATGCTTCACTGATAGGAGTCATTTCAGTGATATATATACCTCAAACCCAGTCAAACTTGGGTCCATAATTTTCAGATGTATTTTTTAGAACAACACATTTTCTGTAGTCATTCAAGTATTAATGGTCTTCTTTTGGTTAAAAGAGTTTATGGCGATACCATTTATAGGTAATTATAAAATTTAATATGATGGCATATTGGTATTTTAAATGCATGTCTCTTTCCAAAAAAAATCTTTCCTATTTTTCCCTCTAATAAACATGTCATTTCACAAATATCATATTTCTTACTCTTGAAACCATTTCAATTTTTAAACATAGATACATGAGATTTTACCCTCATGCTGTACATACACCCAGACCTGGCCCCTACACATAGACACACAAGCCTGGAATCACAGAAGGGAGATGTTTCCTGATATTCTGAGATCTGCTGGACATAGGAGAACATGATCTGAGGTCACATCTTCAAATTGTTATATTTCCCCAATTTCACCCTTTGATTTGTGTTTTCTGTGTAGTTTTAGTCCGGATTGCCCCCCCCCCCCCCGTTCTTTAGTTGTTATTTTCATGCTGCTAGCCCGGGTCCTGTCATTCAGCCCATGACTCCATGAATGCATTCCTGTTAATTTTCTAATTGAAATGAGGTTTCTAGACGACAGCACAATATTCAGGTGTAATCTGAAAAACACATCATATGGTTTATTGCTTTTCTTGATTAGGACATTATATACTTATTAAATCAAGGCAAAATGCTTTCATTAAATATGCATGCATTTCAGCTAATTTTAAAACAATATTTTATATTTTTATTATAATTGTAAAATATGCTCACTGTAGGACATTGTTAACTACAGACAAAGATGCAAAGTGGAGAAAAAGAAGACAAAAGACCTTTAATTCCTCTACTCAAAGATAACTTCTTTAGAAATTTTGTATATTTTTACACCAGAAACAACCAGATTTTATTTATTTTTTAAAAATATTCACTCTGATTTCTGCTAATTGAACTTCATTAAAATTTGTTAAGTGGATAAATGAAATAGGTACATTGTATTTATGGGTTTGAGTATATAATGGAAACTAAAATTTTGTTTTTTGACCTTGAAATTCATATGAAGTTACTGATAGTGTATTAGCACTTTAGATTTTCATAAAAGTTTTGTTATCAGGGTTACATCAAACTATTGAGTCAATATACTTTCCTATTTTTAACAATACACTTTTTCATTTGTAAAGAGAGAAAGGGAGAGAGAGAGAGAAAGAGAGAGAGGAGAGACAGACAGAGAAAGAGAGAGACAGAGAGGGAGGAGATAGGTACACTAGGGTCTCTGGCCACTTTAAAATAACTCCAGACACAAGCACCATCTTTGCACATATGGTTTTACGTGGATACTGGGGGATCAAAGTCAGGCCACGAGGCTTTGCAAGCACCTCTACCCGCTGAGTCATCTCTGCAGCCCAATATACCCTCCTATTTTTTTACGCTTGGACTGTTCTGATAGTTTGCTGCAATGATAAACAATGCAATCAAAACATCTCCTGTACATAGTTCTATAATTTGGGGGAGGGGAACGACCTTTTGCTCACATTTTGCTTATATGTATTAGTTGAATAGTATTTGAATTCACATTTAGCATTTGGCCCTCTTTATTCATTGACCTCTCGGCTCTTCGGCACATGCAAATCTGGAGATGCTGAGCAGCAAGCTTGACGTGATGTGCAGGCAGTCCAGATGTATAGAACAGTATCATACTTCTCTCTTCACAATACCTAGCTCTTACTCTTCTCGGAATTAAGTAGCAGTTCCACGCTTGGCTTCTGCTGCCTTCGGAGAGATGAAATTGTCAGCAGGACAAGTCAAGAATTTGTGTGATGCTTCGCTTTGTAGTATAATGAGATTTCAGCCAGTGTCTTTATCGTGAAAGTACCCCATTATTGCTATTTTTTCTCTTTGTGACAGATTTTTAATCTGTGTTAAGAAGGCAACGCTTGTATCTTTTGTCAGGCTGGGCAGTCTCTTTGAGACTCTTACACTCCTTGCGGCTTTCGTCTTTGGCATCCAGAGAGTGCCATATGGAAGCTATCCTTGGCAAAAAGAAAATATCAATAATCTTTACAAAAGCTATGGACACATTAAGGTTTCATTTTCCACGCCATGTATAACGATTATAGAAATCATAGAAAAATGCTGAAAATAATGAATAATTCCACCATTTTGACCTATTGTCTATTCACAGGTTCCTGTTTCCTTGGGTCTCCACACCCAACCTTCTCCCCTGCATATGTGGGACACAACTCTATGTAGAACTGTTATATTTATCATGACATTACTAGCATTTTTGTCAAACTCTTAAATTTATGGAGAGGGATTTAATTATTTTATGCTTCATCACAGAGAGACTTTACAGCTAATACATTTTTGTGATTGAATTTTCATCTTTCATCCCTAATAAAACTAATTCTTCCACAAATATCTTGGTGTGTAAATTTTGTATACCCATGGCGATTCCCCTCCTACGGACTCTGATGGGAGATCGCCTGGAGACAAGAGTTCTGACTTCAGCTAGGTCTGTCTGCTGTTACTTTCATTCCTCATCTTTGATTGAGCTTCTATCTTTCCTAGTTTTACTGGTGAAATTGATGGTTTAAAGTCCCAGTCCAGCTGGGTGTGGTGGCACACGCCTTTAATCCCAGCACTCCGGAGGCAGAGGTAGGAGGATCACCATGAGTTCAAGGCTGCCCTGAGACTACACAGTGAATTCCAGGTCAGCCTGGGTTAGAGTGAGACCACACCTCGAAAAAAAAAAAAATTTCCAATCCTCCTTAGGTTTTGGGTGAGAATAAACATTTTCAAATTTTAGGAAATGTTTTTATTCTTTCCTGATTTTGCATGTTAATCTTGTTTCTTTGTCCATTTGACTTTTTACTATAATTCATTTTTATTCCTCCAGCTGTGACAGCTGCTGGGTCTATTTATTCACATATTTTTCTTTTAGGTAAGGTAGATTTATCTTTGATTTTATGACACTAATTCAGACATATAGTTTTAAAACTCAAATTGTAGTATAAGTTTGTCATCAATAGCAACAGAACTTACCTCCTGTTCTTTGATATCATTTTCCAGAGATAAGCATTTTCCACTGTCTTATATGTATCATTCATCTCTTCCACATGTCCTGAATAAAATGTGGTGTCATTTATTTAAAGTACTTTAGCTCAGGCATTATTAACTTGTTGCTATATAATTATATATCATATGTAGTCCTTACCCTCATCAATACATATTTCCTCTCTCCACAGTTGTCAAATATATTCATGCGAAATTTGTTGAAATCATCTGATATTTTTACTACTATGGATATTCAAATCTGGTTGATTTCATTCATGCACAATCTATTTTTCTTTTGTTTTGGGGTTTATTTCATTTTCCATTATTTACTAACTTTTTCTCAATTTATTTGGAATATAAAACTCTTATCAGCTTTCTCCAATAGCTCAGATAGGCTTTTCCCATTTGGTTTCCTACTCTGCTGTGTAGATTGTTCTAGTTTTTACCCACTTTTTGACCCAGAATTCCTTCTATTTCCCTGTGGCATTGGATTGTATTTTTTGTTCTTCAGATACTCCATTAACAATTTCCTAGAAAGAAATGCATAGGACATAAAAGCTTTAAACTTGTATAATTTTTAGTTTACTATTTTATTTGGATCACATTCTGGCTTTTAACATGAAGCTATGTTGAAATAGTAACTCCTCAGAACGTGTTGAAAAATGGCATCACTGTGTTCTAAGAGTGAGACTCTTGGGACTGGAATACATTATCTTTCTAGGATCAGAGTTTTGTGCATGTGGTGGTCGTTGGAGGCTAGGAATGGATGGATGCTACTGGGGAGCAATCTTATTAATGGTGTTTTAGAGTTGGAGAGACAAAAGTTTAATGACTTAGTTTTGTGTTTCCCCTTGAGTAATGGAGGTCAGATTCAACAGTGAGAATGGGCAAAAAGCCCAGGGCAAAGCTAAAGCACAGAAAGGCACAAGCATTAATGACATTCCATTTCTTCCTCTCAAAGTCAACCTCTCCATTTCTTTAGCAGAAGTATTGAAACCTGGCTCTGTAACTAAACCACCTCCATAATGTTTTTCCTGCCTCTTACGTTCTCCTTCTCAGTTGTACGCATACAACCTTTTTATGGGACTCTTCCACTTTACGTGCAAATTTAGAAAATTTTCTAAAACTAATCCTCGTGTTTGTGATTCAAAGGAACAATTAAAGTAACATGCTCTCACATCTTTTCCAAGCCTACAATTCAGGAGATAATCTACTCATTCTCATCACAGTTCATTCAAGTTTTAAACAATTTTTTACATTTGTTGATATCCTTTATTTTAAACAGCCCCTTTCTTATTGCAATCTGAACAGTTTAGGATGGTTATAATTTCGTTCTCCTCTGTAAATTAATTATATAATTGGCTACATTACATTCTACCCACTCTTGTGCTTTCATGTTTCCACTGTTAAAGTCTCCTGTTCACCAAAACCCCTGACAGTTTGGGTAGAAAGCAAGAAAAAAAATCAATAGTGTAGATTCCATTTTCAAACACATCTATAATTTACAAGTTAGGTAATCACTAACTTAAAAACAACTTTTCATTGTTAAGTTTTACACTTGTGTATAATGTAGTTTGATCATAACCACTCATTACCTTTCCACTCTCTTCCCTTAACCCCTTCTTCCACGGCACCCCTTCTTCCTCTTCTATTTGATTATGTCTCTTTCTCCCTTTCAGCTCCTCCATCATCTATGTTGAAATCTTGATGGACCCGATATTGTGTAAATCTTGTGTAGGTAGTAATGGACCCTGTGAGGTTATAAATGTGACAGCTACTTTATGTCCATAAGATAGTGTTCCAGAGCACTCCTCCCCCTCCTCTGCTCTTATATTCTTTTTCACCTCTCTCTGATAACTTTTCGTGAGTCTTGGAGGATGAAGCCATGATAAAGATGTTTTATTAGCACTGAGCGCTCAATAGTCACATATTCTCGGAACTTTGACAAGTTTGTGTCTCCCTAGTGGTCACTGTTATTTTTATATTCCTAAAATTTCAGCCAATTAATCTGTCAGCTACAGCAAGTTTCTTCCGGTTACATTTTCTCATATAATAGAAATTAATTCAGTCTAATTACATAAACAACCAATTATCCCAGCAACACTTAATAACCTAGATTCAAATTTTGTCAACAGAACTTCTATTACATCAGTGTCCTTATGTGTGAAGTTTTAGTTTGCTTTAGTTTTAGTTTTTTCCTTATGTTCTGTTGGCTAATCTATCTGTCCTGGCCAAGGTGAGTTACCATTTCTCTATACTAAGCTTTCATATTTGGAATATTTTTTTTTAAAAAGAAATGTCTTTGTTTCTCTTATGGTTGCTGTCAATGATTTTAGAATCACTCTATTAAGTTTCACAAAATATCTATCTGGAATTTTGTTTGGAATTTCTTAGGCTATCTTGGTCAATTTAGGGATTAAATAACTGACATTTTAAAGTTACTATTTGCTATTATTTTTGTTAGGTAGTAAAGTGATTTTCAAGTGTTTTAACATAGTTTTTATATTTTTAACTGTTATATATAATGTTAACTTTCTCCACCACTTTCAAACTAACCTATGAGATCAACAAAAGAATATTTTTCCTGTAATTTCTTGTGTCTTTTTCTTCAGCTTTATTTATGCATTTCCCTCTGCTTGATAAAGCTTTCTTAAACTCCGATAAGTGTCCCTTTTTTCATATAACAGTAGTATTACATGGTTATTGTATGAAACATATCATTTTAAACTGGCTTGTTTCATAATCACTTTATCCCTGCCTTTCTACTTTCCTGCAAATGGACATCAATATCCGTGAGACCAGAGGTTACATCTCAGTAGGTTTTTTGGTAATTATAGGATTCTTCATAGATGTGGACATTAGTTGAGCTTAACTCCATGGATAGGTCTGGGATTGTGCTAGTGTAGTCCTGGCTACCCATTACAATCATCCCCAGATTCTTCTGATCTGACCATAGCTAAAAATTATTGCTCTCGTGCATATTGTTAGAAGTGGCTGCAGATGGAGCTATGTATAGCTTCAATATCAAGATTTGGCTACTGCTCCCTGTCAAAGTGGCAGCAACTATGAATTGTTCCCAAATAACACCACCATCAGGAGTAAAAGAGGAACCACTTCAGAGAGATACGGCTTTCCCAGGGAGCCACTGTCACTAGGTGGACAGAAGACCCTGTTCACATGGTGTGACCTCTAGTTGCTTTTTTAAATAGAAGACTGGGTGACCTGTTTAATGCACCAAGGTCATTTTTCCTCTTTTACTTTCTAATAAATGACATAGCAACAAAGGAAATGATGGATTTTAGCCTTTTTCTGATGACAGTCTGTTTTGAGACTCCGTGACTAGTTAGTGGGTTATTTGTAAAAAAAAAAAAAATTGAAAACCTTGAATTTAAGCCGGCCTTTAACTATCTAAAGAATAAATAGTTTTAATATTTAATAATTCTTGAGTACAGTTATCTAGAAACTTACATATATTTTATCATAAAGTTATTCTCAAAGATACATTTGATACTATAGGGTCCAACTTCAAGAATAAGAATACATATAAGATATTCTATTTACCAATATCTAGATTATGCTATACACACTATTACACACTCATTTCAACTGCCCCTTTTAACTAAAAAGTAAGGCAGAAAAGGGATGGGCTAAATGAATTAAAAAGTGACAGTTACATTATATTCTTGTTATATATTGCCATGTGTGATAGCTAGGTTTTGTTGTCAACTTGACCTTTTTAGTAATCTCAGGTGGGTCTCTGAGGTTGTTTATAGGAAGGCAGCCCTCTCAGTAGGGGACAGGATGTAAGGAGGCTCAGAAAGACTAGAAACAAAGTTTCCTTCCTGGGAGGGCAGTGCAGGAGGAAAATTCCAGAGACTCAGGGAGTCAACAAGTCTGGGAAAGGGTTTCAAGACTCCACCCTAAGGATATATAAAGGGGAAGGAATTCTCTCCTGGGCCTTCCTACCTGTTTGCTATTGTGTGTGTGTGGTGTTGGTGATGGGTTTCTCTGTCTGCTTAGACCTGTGAAAGGGAGCCAGCCTCTTTCACCATATGGAACTTCCTCTGGATCTGTAGATTTAATAAATACTTTCATTCTGTAACTGTGCCTGGTTTAGAGAGTCATCCAAGTGGTGTGTGGCTGATTTTGATACCGTGTAAGAAATTCTCCAAAACTTGCAATTCTCTTTAATTTCCGTCTAACAATTCTTTGTTGACTGACATTATCTGGGTGGTGCTCATTAAATATTTCTTTAGTTTCCTGGAAGCAGAGGCTGAAGTCTCTGAAGGTTCTCTCGTATGGATAGTTCACCCACGTTTGCCCATCAACTGGAAACAATATTGCTGGCCTAAATGCAGGCAGTTGACCTCTCCCCATTGTCATATGACAATGGCTTCTAAGTCAGATTATCTCAAGAATGAATGCCCCAAGAGGCAGAAAACGAATGCTTACAATACTTTTGAAACTTGATCTTGAAGTCCCTAGCATGTCACTTTCATCACATTTTATCAATCAAGGCAGTCACAGTGTCTGCCTACTTTCAATGGTACAGAATATTGATGGGGAATTAGGTAGACAGCCAATGGGGAAGGAAGTATTGTAGGCTTTTTCCATTCCTATAAAGAAATATCACAGACTGGATAATTAAAAAAGATGGTGTGCCACCACAGTCATATTGTGGAGGATCCATATGGAACCTTGCAGAGAAGGACGGGATGAACAAGAGACCCATAC